>CM053028.1:523124828-523162328 GCA_028564925.1 Lithobates sylvaticus
CAATAAATCATACAACAGTACTACTAGATGAAAACAATCTGTTATAAGCTCTAAGTACAGATCTATGTAAGCCAGCTCCTAGCACTCTGTATGTCCAGATGATGTGAAGGTAATTGATGACCATTCATACAACCCCATGTTATCCAAGATCTGAGTCTGTAAACTCACCACATAAACACAGGGTTAAAGAGGAAGTAAACCCTGATGGGTTTACTTCCTCTTTGTTTCCCTGCAAAGGTAAAGCATAATGGACTACTATGCGATAGTCCATTATGTGTCACTTACCTGACACAGGAGCCAGCAAAGTCACCGCTGTCCCCTTGTGTACAGAGCCTCCATCTTCTTGGTGCCTGTCTTTTGGCAAATATCTCCTAAACCATGTAGGTTTAGGAGATATTTCTTGGACCTACAGGTAAGCCGTAATCTAGGCTTACATGTAGGTCAAAGTGGTTTGTAAGGGTTTACAACCACTTTAAGTGAATGGTTATACATTATCTTCACATTATCTGGTCTGAACAATTGGGGGATGTTTGCAAAGACAGACATGTGTGCTGCTTAGGAGTTATCTGTCAAATGTGATGGACTGCAGACTCCCCCACCCCCACACTCACTATCTCTTCTGATTCTCTTGTCACCTTAACCCTTCACTGCATCATCTGAAGAACAAATCCTCCTGAAAGTTTGCAACTTTCCAACCAAGGAGACCTCTCAGAAAAAAATCAGCTCACCTCCTCCCTGCTTGTAGTGTGTGAGCAGCAGCCAGCCCAATAGTAGCTATGCCTTCCAGTTCTCTCAGCACATGGCACTGGTGATTGGGGGGAGGGGGTTGAGTCAGAGATCAGAGAGACCCTGCAGGAGACTGGAGGGGAGGGGGAGACAGAAAGAAGCTTCAGATTCCAACACACACTACAGGCCCAGTGTACAGTACTTATTTATAATCAATGCCGCTGCTCCTATCTCCACAGTGTCAGGTGTGCTAATGGTTCCCCAAGCCTGAATGGTCTGGGCTGAATCATGTGCCCGGGTTACAGGCAGCACAAAACCCGGGCACATGATTCACTTTCCCGGTGAATCCCAGACCAGTGGCAACCCTAGCAGAGCCCTGACCTCAACCCGATAGAACACCTTTGGGATGAATTAGGCCGGTTTCACACTGGAACGGTGGGGGCGGCAGCGGTAAAGCAGCGCTATATTTATCGCTGCTTTACCGTCGTTTTAGCAGCCGAAAAAGGGTTAAAACCTACCGCAAAGCGCCGCTGCGCTTTGCCGGCGGTATTACCTGTATTGAAATTGTACTGTCTGCCCTCACGTTGTACAGCACTGTGCAAACAATTGGCGCTATATAAATCCTGAATAATAATAATGATCCCAAATTGCAGCACACCATGTGCTGATCACATACACCCTTCCAAAACAAACAAAAAAAACTCTCTAGCAATACACATAAAACTATGCATGTGCATAGTGCCTCCTAGGGCTCTGTGCTATCAGCAAATGGATTGGGGACTGTGGATGAAGGGGAGGATCAGAGAAGACAAGATCAAAAAGCCTTTTTACACAATGCAGAGGAGTAACCCCTTAGGCTCCACAGTGAGCATAACAAGCATGCGCTCCTACATAGATTGATTTTACTGTTGTGGGTTTAGTGCCACTTTAAGTGCTGAACTTTTCATGTCTCCCATATGGTCTAGCGGTTAGGATTCCTGGTTTTCACCCAGGCGGCCCGGGTTCGACTCCCGGTATGGGAAGATTGCAATTTTTTTTTTTATTGTCCTTACAATCTTCCGTCTTATGCCAGCCATTTTAAATTTGATAACATTAGACTATAAGCATAATGCAAATGGTGATGAAAAGAAAATGCTCACAAGCTATACCTCCGTAAAGTTAAAAATCATTACATTATGCCAAAGGTTAGTGGCAACATTCCCAATTACATGGTGAGTTAATGAATACAAGCAGGGAGAAGTATTTGCCTTCTGAGAGCCTGAGACATTTTTTCAACAGTTGCAAAATACAACAATTTTTTTTCAAACTAAATTAAATTCTTGACTATGTTATCACATTGCCAGATAATGGACTGTTTACACCTTTCGCGGCTGGCAGGGAGGAGCTTTCACATCTAAAGGGATGCAGGGGATGTTTTCTTTCATATAACACTCTTGAGAAACAGCCTTGCCTTCCTATAGCTGAGAGCATTTACATGTCCTTACATCTAAAACAAGGAATCCATTACAACCCTAAAGCCCCATACACACGGTCGGACCGTGGACCAACTTTCCCTTGGACTTTTGTCCAAAGGGCGTTGGCCCTCAAGTTGGTACTGCATACACACGGTCGGACTTTTGAGACAACCAACACGAACGTAATGACGTTTCAACGTACTGACGACACTTCAAAAGAGGACGTTCGAATACTCCAGCGCCACCTTTGGTCAACTTCTATATTGTTGTCTGATCTTTTGCATTGGTTCTGAGCATGCGTGTTTGTACTGTGGACAAAAGTCAGTTGGTACTGCATACACACGTTCGGACTTTCGTCCTTCGGACTTTTGTTGGCAGAAAGTTGGTCCGTTCGCACAGCCAACAAAAGTCCGATGCAACCTGGAAAAAGTTGGTCCGATGGAGCGTACACACGGTCGGATGTTGGTCCAAACCACCTAATTTGCATGTTGGTTGTCAAAAAGTCCGACCGTGTGTACGGGCCTTAAGGCTAGCATACCTCCCAACTGTCCATGATTTGGAGCAATGTCCCTCTGTCCCTCATTCCTCCTCATTTGTCCCTCATTTTGCTCTGATTTATATAGATGTATATAAAATGCACTTTTTATCTATCTAAAAGTGTTTCCCAGTGCTAAACCTTTCATCTTTCTAAATTGCTGCATTTGTAAATTCCGAAAGCCAATATAAAGGGATATTAGTGGTAAAAAAAAGCACTTGTGGGTTTAACCAATCTTGTTTTTTTGTACAATTCTCCTTTAAGGGGGTGTGGCAAGGGGTGTGTCCTATGCCTGCATACTTTTGCTGATAGGCATCACTCATTCCCATCTCAAAAAGTTGGGAGGTATGGGCTGGGTTCACACTATTGCAAATTGGATGTGGAATCCTCGCATCCATTTCGCATAGCAGGAGATTATGACCGGCTCTCTATGGAGCCAGTTCACACATGTCTGGAGCGGCTTCGGTGCAAATCGCACAGGAGTCCTGTGCGTCTTTTGGCCCGTTGTAGGTCCGAATTCAGCCAAAAATTCAGGCTGAAATCGGACCTGAAATAGTGAATGGAGACACACGAACCCCTGCTGTGAGCCGCTCCGTGCTCTAGTGTGAACCCAGCCTAAAACAGGGAATCTATCTCACCAGTATTACCAATTTGCATACAGATGATCATCATTGATTTTTATGGTGTGGGACTTGTGAGTCCAGGGGAACAGTCATAGTGGGGTGATACAAAGGAACCAAAAAGTCAATTTATAAATTATGGTGAGATACAGAATTGCTAATTATCCACTTGCTGACCAGCCACCGTCATTATACTGCGGCAGGTTGGCACGACTGCCCGAATTGCCGTAGGAGTACGTCGGCCGCTTTAAGAGCAATAGCAGGCACAACGCCAGAGCCGATGCACGTGGCCGGTGGCCGCAATGTCTGCCGGCCATCCACGATCGCTCCACAGAGAGCCAGAACGGGGATCTATCAAAGTAAACAAACAGATCCCCGTTCTGACAGGGAATTAGAGAGATCGCTGTTCTCAGTGATCAGGTACAGCGATCTCTCTCTACTCCCAGTCAGTACACCCCCCACATTTAG
The DNA here is from genome assembly GCA_028564925.1 of Lithobates sylvaticus. NCBI lineage: Eukaryota > Metazoa > Chordata > Amphibia > Anura > Ranidae > Lithobates > Lithobates sylvaticus. Next base: position 523,128,632 of record CM053028.1, read on the forward strand.
AAACACCTCCCTAGGGAACACTTAAAGCGGAGTTCCACCCATTAATGGAACTTCCGCTGATCAGATTCCTCCCCCCCCCTCCGGTAGCACATTTGGCACCTTACAGGGGGGAGCAGATACTTGTCAAATCCAGGTATTTGCTCCCACTTCCGGGAAAAGATCGCTGCACAATGTGCGGCGATCTACGTAATGTCTGGTCCCTCCTCCTCCCCCCGCTGTCTTCTGGGAGACACACAGGGACCATTCAGAAAGCGCAGCACGATTTGCTTGGCCTAAACTGATAAAGAAATACTTTTTTTTTTTTTGGAATTTATTATAGCAAAAATTTAAAATGATTGTTGTTTTTCAAAATTGTCCTTCTTTTCTTGTTTATAGGGTAAAAAATAAAAACCGCAGAAGTGATCAAATACCACCAAAAGAAAGCTCTAATTATGGGAAAAAAGGACATATATTTTGTTTGTGTACAACGTGGCATGACCGCGCAATTGTCAGTTAAAGCGACGCAGTACCGTATCGCAAAATATGGCCTGGTCAGGAAGTGGGTAAATCCTTCTGGGGCTGAAGTGGTTAAAAAAATCACTCCCATTCAAATTAATTTTGCACATATACACAGACAGTTATACAGAATAACAACAGATAGGAATCTGAATAAGAGTTGTTAATTCCTTGCAATATACAGATCACCAAGAAGGGAATGTTTCTTCTCAACAAAAGAGGAGTTACTCTTTATTGCCTACATGGCTTATAGTCCTTCCTCTACACTCATTTCTAAGCCTTCGATAGCTCAGTTGGTAGAGCGGAGGACTGTAGAGGAAATACACACAGCAATCCTTAGGTCGCTGGTTCAATTCCGGCTCGAAGGAAATCTTTTACTTCAATTCACATATTCAAAAAGTAAGCTGAAATTCATAAAATTCTTTTGTTCACCGATTTGTGTATTTTTAGTATTAGGGCTATGTTCTTTGTTATGTATATTATATGGTGTTGATCTTCTTTTAGGATAATTACAGTCCTGCAGGTGCCTGGAGTGTAAGTACAAAGTACAGCCCTTTCAGACTTTGTCATGCTGACCTTCGCTCAAGACAAGGCTCCTCTATGAGTCCCATATGGTCTAGCGGTTAGGATTCCTGGTTTTCACCCAGGCGGCCCGGGTTCGACTCCCGGTATGGGAAGCTCTCACTTTTTTATAAAAAAAAGTCACAAATATAACAACCGACTTAAAAACATTGATGCTTTGATTGAAATTACTGTAAATAAAGCCTCAATACAGTATCATGTTGCTACATAAACGACTCTCTACATGCTGAATTGAGTGCTCACATAATAACCCTTTCACTGCTGAGCCAAGCTGTTTTGTGAGTTTTTTAACCACTTCAGCCCGGAAGGATTTACCCCCTTCCTGACCAGAGCACTTTTGCCGATTCGGCACTGTGTCGCTTTAACTGACAATTGCGCAGTCGTGCGACGTTGCACCCAAACAAAATTGACGTCCTTGTTTTTCCCAACAAATAGAGATTTCTTTTGGTGGTATTTGATCACCTCTGCAGTTTTTTTTTTAAAAAGAGCGACAATTATTTTTTAACTTTTTGCTACAATAAATATTCCAAAAAAATATATTAAAAAACTAATTTCTTTCTCAGTTTAGGCTATGTATTCTTATACATATTTTTGGTAAAAAAAAAAATCGCAATAAGCGTATATTGATTGCTTTGCACAAAAGTTATAGCATCTACAAAATAGGGGATATATTTATGGCATTTTTATTATTATTTTTTTTATTAGTAATGGCAGCGATCTGCAATTTTTATCGTGATTGCGACATTATGGTGGACACATCAAACACTTTTGACACTATTTTGGGACCATTGTCATTTATACAGCGATCAGTGCTATAAAAATGCACTGATTACTGTGTAAATGACACTGGCAGGGAAGGGGTTAAACACTTCCTTGCAAACTCTCACAAGAGTATGAGAGAGAGAGCTGTGCATGATGTCATAGGCCTAGGCTTTTTACCAGGCAAGAGACAGGAAGTGGGCTGTATAATACTGGCAGAAAAAAAATGTTTTACTATCCAATGTTAAAACAGGGGCAGAAGATTTAATAGATGGAAAAAAGAAAAAATGACTGAAGCTGATTCTAGGGCACACAATCACAAAATATTAATATAAAAAAATAACTCATGTGCTGCTAAACATGCTAAACAAGTACAAAATGAATGTGTGGAACCGCTGAAAACACTTGCTCCGTGTACTCAATCACAAAAAAAAAGTGAATGTAGTGGTGCACTGCACTGCTCTTTTAAATATATAAAATAAAACAAACCTTCAAAAAAACATTATAATAAATGCAATGTAAACCTCAAAGTCAGGTATTTCTTTCCAAATGGGACTTCTCCAAATGCACCCAGCCAGATCCATGTTGCACCATGTCAGTATACTAACAGAAAGTGACATTGGATAGACCTACACTAGAGGTAAAACCAATGCCTTAGCTCCTTAACCACTTCACATCCGGCCGTAGCCGAATGACGGCCACAGCGCGGATGTGAAATCCCGGGAGGCCGTCATATGACGGCCTCCCCTTTCCTCGTTCCCTGTGCGCGCTCACGAGCGCGCAGCAGGGAAATTCTGTGTTGGCCGTGTCCCTCGGACACGGCCAATCACAGATCGCTGTAAACGGCCAATCACAGCGGCCGTTTACAGCGCGATCGCCCTGGCCAATGAGAGATGATCTCATATGTAAACATATGAGATCATCTCTCAGCGCCGCTCCCCCTCCTCACACAGAGACAGCGTGTGAGGAGGGGGAGATGAACGGCTGCAGCGCCGTAAGTTTTAAAAAAAATAAAATAAAAATGAAATGCCATCTGTGCCCACTGCCACCACTGCAATCTGTCCCCAATGCCATCTGTGCCCAGTGACATCGCCATTGCCATCTGCCAGTGCCATCTGCCAGTGCCATCCCCAGTGCCATCTGTAGTCAGTGCCATCTGTAGTCAGTGCCACCTGTCGTCAGTGCCATCTGTCATCAGTGCCATCTGTCATCAGTGCCACATAGTGCCATCTGTTATCAGTGCCACATATTAGTGCCATCTGTCATCAGTGTCACGTATTAGTGCCATCTGTCATCAGTGCCACCTGTCAGTGTCACGTGCCATCTGTTATCAGTGTCACCTGTCATCAATGCCACGTATCAGTGCCATCTGTCATCAGTGTCATCAGTGTCATGTGTCATCAGTGCCACGTATTAGTGCCATCTCTCATCAGTGCCACGTATTAGTGCCATCTCTCATCAGTGCCACATATTAGTGCCACGTGATATCAGTGCCACGTATTAGTGCCATCTCTCATCAGTGCCACATATTAGTGCCACGTGATATCAGTGCCATGTATGAGTGCCATCTCTCATCAGTGCCACATATTAGTGCCATCTGTCATCAGTGTCACGTGTCATCAGTGCCCCGTATTAGTACCATCTGTCATCAGTGCCACGTCAGTGTCACGTGTCATCAGTGCCACGTCAGTGTCACGTGTCATCAGTGCCACGTCAATGTCACGTGTCATGGTCCTGGTGCTCCAGGGCCTTCAAAAGTGTAATAGGTAGTCAACAATTTAGATGTGTAATTTATGCTCCTAGAACATGTGATAGCGCTCCCTGCATGTTGGGCCTCTCTATGTGGCCAGGCTGTGTAAAAGTCCCACATATGTGGTATCGTAATAATCAGGAGTAGCAGAATTTATTTTGGGGTGTCATTTGTGGTATACACATGCCATGTGAGAGAAATAACCTATTACAATGACAATTTTGTAGAAAAAAAATAAAAAAATAATTCATTTTGCAAAGAATTGTGGGAAAAAATGACAACATCAAAAAGCTCACCATGCCTCTTACTAAATACCTTGGAATGTCTACTTTCAAAAAAGGGGTCATTTGGGGGGGTATTTGTACTTTCCTGGCTTGTTAGGGTCGCAAGAAATGAGATAGGCCACCAGTACATCAGATGTAGCACCACAGCTTGTAGAGTCTCTAACTTTCACAAAGACCAAATAATTTCCACTAATTTGGGTTATTTTTACCACAGATATGTGGCAGTATAAATTGTGGCCAAAATTTATGAAGAAAATTTAAGTGAAAATTGAGTGTTGCATGACTGAGTAATTGTCAGTCAAAGCGTGAGAGCACCGAAAGCTGAAAATTGGTCTGGATGGGAGGGGGGTTTAAGTGCCTGGTAGGCAAGTGGTTAAAGCGGAGTTCCACACAAAAATGGAACTAACGCTTTTCAGGTTTTTCCCCCCTCCGGTGTCACATTTGGCACCTTTCAGGGGGGAGAGCAGATACCTGTATAATCCAGGTATTTGCTCCCACTTCCAGGCATAGATCACTGCAGTATCCGCGGCGATCTATGCCATATTCGGCCCCTCCCCCCGCTGTCTTCTGGGAGACAAACAGATCCCAGAAGACAGCAGGGACCAATGAGATCACGCAGCGTGACTCGCACATGGGCAGTAGAGAATCAGGCTGTGAAGCCGCAAGGCTTCACTTCCTGATTTCCATTCCGAAGATGCTGGCACCTCCACCCAAGAGCCGGGAGACAGATCGGCTTCGGGTGAGGACATTGCATAGCGCCCTGGACAGGTAAGTGTCCTAATATTAAAAGTCAGCAGCTGCAGTATTTGTAACTGCTGACATTTAATTTATTTTTTTCGGCGGAACTCCACTTTAAGTGGGCAATTTATGCTGTTTATGCTTTTGTGATGATGTGCACCAGATTGCTGTGCACTTGGAAAAGTGAGTGTACATTTTTGATTTTTTTTTAAATGTGTTTTTTTTAATGGTATGCACAATGATGGCCTTGTTTTGATTCTTTTTTTTTTCCACTTCAGCAGTATTCAAGAGATTAATATTCAATTTCCGTTCATTTGTATCTCTCGTTATCTTTCACATCATCGTGGAATTTTATTGCAAATGTGTCTACGTATGTTTAAACAATAGAATTGACCTTGTCACAAGTTTGTTATTATTTGTCTCTATAGTTTATTATTCTCTCTTATATACTATATAGAATCCCCCCCCCCCCCCCACTCAAACCCTCCCTATACCCCAATACCTCTCATCTTCTTACTTCTTTAACAACTATTCTGTATCTCCCTGTGTTATGTTAGAAGGCTAGCCATTGGCTAGCCTGTATTTGTAGGAGGAGTGTGGGGCTACATAACCGCCACCTCCTCCCTCCCTTCCTCGTCGGCGTCATTCCAGGTCACGGACCTGCCGATTCACTTCCGGTTCCGGGTTCTCAGTGCACTCAGCAGCTCAGCAGCTCAGCAAGCATAACGTGCTTATGCACGTGTGGCGCCGGCTTTTCGTAGGGGTGACCGGCGGTATTGACACCGAGTTGTTTTGCAGACATTTCGCCAGTCAGAAATCTCCGACATGTGCCCACTGTCAGTCAGCTGCCCACACTGCCAACTGGTGTCCTAACCTGGACCACCCCGGGGGTTCTGGGGCAAACAGGCCGGGGCCCAACGGCCCTTCCTCTGGGCCGTCAGGCTTGGTTGACAAACTCGGCAGACCTATACATTTGCTGGGCAAGGCCCAGCTTTGTAACAATTTCAACTACACCACCTGTAATTTCAATCAGTGCAGGTTGCTGCATGTGTGTGCCAACTGTTTTAGGGCCCATCCTAAAACCGCCTGTCCGCTCAAGACATCCAGTACATCTTGACTAAGCCATGTCAATGTACCCAGGCTGGAATTCTGGTTAGATCACCACCCATCCCAGGCGCTCAAGCGGTTTTTGGTGGAAGGATTTGTGGAAGGTTTCCACACGGGTCTAATCACCCTTCCTCAGCAGTCCCACACTTGTGCCAATTTAGTCTCTGCTGCCACCAATGCCGAGTTGGTGGACATGCTGGTACAGGAGGAGCTGGCCAAAGGGTTCGTCATTGGGCCATTCCTGTCCCCGCCTTTCAGCATGTGGAGGGTGAGCCCCATTGGTGTGGTGAAAGGGAAATTTTCTAATAAATACTGTTTGATTTACGATCTGTCGGCTCCTCATTCATCACCTATTCCCAGTTTGAATTCCCTCATACCATCCGAGGAATTCTCCCTGCAATACGCATCGGTTGATTCAGCCATCCAGTGTATTTTACAGTTGGGCAGGGGCGCATGGTTATCCAAGGCTGACATCTCGGACGCCTTCAAACTCCTCCCTATCAAACCATCTCTCTGGCAGTGGCATGGTTTCAAATGGCGGGATTTGTTCTATTTCGCCACCAAGCTGACGTTTGGTTCCAAGAGCAGCCCTTGGATTTTCAACACCTTTGCCTCAGCACTGAACTGGGTTCTATCCTCACAGTTGGGGTGCGGCAGTGTCATCCATTACCTGGATGACTTCTTGCTACTGGAGAGCCCAGCACAGGCTCCCCAAGATCTGGCCACTCTCACAGAGTTGTTCAGGGATCTCAACGTTCCCTTGGCTACTCACAAGACGGAGGGGCCTGCCACGGTGATCACTTTTTTAGGGATCACCTTGGACACGGTCCACATGCTGGCCAGTCTGCCGCAGGACAAACTGGTCAGGATTCGTGGGATCATCCACAACCTGGTCAGGTCCTCAGGGTGCTCTAAAAGTGAATTGCAGTCCCTTTTAGGCATGCTCAATTTTGCCATGAGGATCATTCCGCAGGGCAGGTCATTTGTGTCCAGACTCCTGGCTCTCCTTCCACTCTTCCAGGACGCTGACTCGGTGCTGCGACTGAAGGCCGATGCCAGGGCAGATCTCCTCATGTGGGATCAGTTCCTGCGTGAGTGGAACGGGATTTCCTTGTTCATTTGTCCTCCTACCACAGAGTCTCCCAGGGTTTTCTCAGATGCAGCTGCATCGGTAGGCTTCTCAGCCATCTTCGGGGACCAGTGGCTCGCAGGCCCCTGGCCTTCGGAGGTGCTGGAGATTCCGGGTTTCTCCCGGACCTCCGCCATGTTTGAAATTTTTCCCATGGTGGCGGCAGCTTGCACCTGGGGACCCTCGTGGTCCGGGCAGACAGTCATATTTTTTACGGATAACATGGCCACCGCAGAGATCCTGAACAAGGGGAGGTCAGGGTCCCTGTTGATCATGTCGTTCATGCGCAGGTTGACGTGGTTAGGACTCAAATTTAATTTCCAGTTCCAAGGGGAGTTCATTAGTGGGGCTTTCAATGGGGCTGCGGACGCATTATCCAGAGCTGATTTGCAGCGTTTCTTTTCGCAGCATCCAGAGGCAGATCCCAGGGGCCTGCCAGTGCCACCATTTGCCCAGCTGTTGTTGGATTGAAGGCGCTCAGGGCTCAGGCGGCGTGCTTAATCAACGCATCTTTGTCCAGGAACACACTCCGAGCGTACAGGACGGCGTGGAAGTGTTTCCATGGCTTCTCGACTCTCTTTCCATGCGATGAGGGGTGCAGCGTTGAGTACATATTGGCGTTCATGGCCCATTGTCATGATAAGTTGTCATTGTCATATAACACCATCAAGTTGTATCTTGCAGGCGTCCAACATTTCTCTTCCCTGCTTCATCCTGCATTCCCGTCTTTTTTTGCAGCTCACCCCATCAGGGCCATGCTCAAAGGTATACAGAAGACGCAGGGGAGACCTTCGGTCACTCGCTTGCCTATTTCGGGGCAGATGTTTCGGGGGCTAGCTGATGTACTTTCCCTCTCGCCCTTTGGGATGGGTCCCAGTCTGGTCCTCAAAGCAGCTGCGTACCTCTGTTATTTCGGGTTCCTCAGACCGGGGGAGGTCTCCCGAGCGGGGCGTCAGGCCCCCGTGCTCCGCAAAGGTGATCTCACCAGGGGGCCAGATCATTTCGTGCTCCAACTACCCAACAATAAGAATTGCCAGGTGGGTCAAGGTTTTGTGGTTAAATACTACAAAACCAACACGGCCTGGTGTCCAGTGGAAGTGTTGGACCAGCTCACGGGCTTATTCTTGACAGCACCTTCCGACAGCCCGTTGCTCCCGTTTCCTTCACAGGGTCTATCCTCCAGCCAGTTCATTTCCCACATCAGGATTCTGATTGGCAGGATGGGGTTAAACCCTAGGCAGTTCTCGGGTCACTCCTTTAGGATTGGGGCCGCATCGGCGGCATCCAAACAGGGGGTCCCTTCCCATGTCATCAAATACATGGGTCGCTGGCGGTCGTCCTGCTACAGCAGGTATATCCCAGATCCTCACGTAGAGGTCAAACGTGCTTTTACCATGTTATTGGATTAGTTGTTATTATCTGTTGGTTTCATTAAATATATTTTCCATACCTACTCGGTGTCTCTTTGGCCTCTTTTTAGCATACTCTCACGGGCGACCATGGCACACCTCAGGTCGCTAGGGTCGGGGGGGATCTTGCTTCCATCCAGTATCCAGACTCTGACTACAAGTTAGAAGGCTAGCCATTGGCTAGCCTGTATTTGTAGGAGGAGTGTGGGGCTACATAACCGCCACCTCCTCCCTCCCTTCCTCGTCGGCGTCATTCCAGGTTCCCTCCCACCCGTTCCCCTTTTTTATTCTATCAAACTCAGGGTATGCCCTCTTTTTAGCATACTCTCACGGGCGACCATGGCACACCTCAGGTCGCTAGGGTCGGGGGGGATCTTGCTTCCATCCAGTATCCAGACTCTGACTACAAATTATAGTTTCAACATATTTCCACGTCTGCTTGAACATCCGCCATTTTTCCCATTTATGCAAGTCTTCTTCTTCCCCCTCTTCTCCATTATATCTCAATTTTTCAAGGTGGTATATTTCTTCCACCTTTAGGACCCATTCTCTTTTAGTTGGTGCTTCTTCCTGCTGCCACTTTTTCTGGATTAATCCCTTAGCAGCATTTAACATTTGAGGGATCAATGTTTTTTTATAATGCTTAATTGGATCATCTGTTCCATGGAATAGGCATATCCATGGGTTCTCTTTTACACTTACATCGGTGATGTCTTTTATAAGACCCAGGATCTCTCTCCAAAATGTATTTATTTTTGGGCACTCCCACCAAATATGGGCCATCGTGCCCCGTTTTTTACATCCCCTCCAACATTCATGAGAGTTGTCGGGGTGAAGTTTATTAAGTTTGTCAGGTGTCATGTACCATCTGGAGAGACACTTATAGTTCATCTCCGCTGTCATAGTGTCAGTTGCTGAGTTGTGAATTAGTTTCAAAATTTTTTTTGTTTTGTGTTTATAATCACGTGATCCTAAATCCATTCCCCATTTTAAAAAGAAGGGCGGCTGTTCCTCCAGCTGTTCTTCTGCCAGAAAAACTTTGTAGAGGCGAGATATCGTTTTTTTTGTCCCCGTTTGGGCACAGATTTTTTCTATTGCTGTATATTTTTCTTTTGTTCTAATTGGTTGGGGCAAATTTCTAACAAAGTGGGTCAACTGTAGGTACCACCATTCATTAATTCTAATTTGTGTCATATTATGTTTTATCTCCACCAGTGTTTTTATTTTTCCTTTATCTATTATATCTTTTAGTTGCGTGTTTTCCCCTATCCACTGTCCCCCTTCATGCTTTTTCCCTGGTGGAAAATAGTCACTATTGCTTAGTAACATTAGAGGTGAATTAAATTTCCAATTGTATTGTTTGTGTAACAAATCCCAAATTTTTAGTGCAAATCTAGTTATTTTTTGTGTATTTGTGCCCAAACCCCTTAAATGTGAAGGTATCCATATTACCGTTCTTAAACTTACCCCGCTTAAACTACTCTCCATTTTAACCCATTGTTTATCTTCCGTTTCCCGTGCCCACTCTATTGCTCGTGACACTATAACAGCATAATAATATTTTTTAAGGTCTGGGACACCCAATCCTCCTTGCTCTTTGGTGTACTTCAAAATATTGTGGGAGATCCTGGGTTTTCTATTTTGCCATATGAATCTGCCTAATATTGATTTTAGGGTTTGGAAATAATAGTCTGGGAGAGGGATTGGCAACATTGAAAATTTGTATGTAATTTTAGGTAACAGCACCATTTTAACTGTGTTGATCCGACCGAACCATGACAGTGGCCTTAGAGATAGTTTCTTGGTCTCTTTTTTGATTTCGTCTAGTAATGGAATATAGTTTTCACTGAATAGTTGTTCTACAGAATATGCCAGTTTAATCCCCAAATATTTTAAACCTTTCTTCTTCCACGGAAATGGGTAATCTCTTTGTATCTCGTATGCGTCTTTGGGTTCCACGTTTATATTTAAGATTTCCGATTTATTTAAATTAATTTTGAGGTTTGATATTTTACCATATTGTTTCAAAGTGTCGATCAATCGTGGCATTGTGACTTTAGGTTCGGAGACGTAGAACAGTAGGTCGTCGGCAAAAGCCGCGACCTTATGCTTGACGTCTCCGATTTTTATTCCTTTAATATCCTTATTTGCTCTAATTGTTGCCAATAAGGGTTCCAGTGAAAGCACAAAGAGCAGTGGAGACGGGGGACATCTCTGTCTTGTCCCGTTCTTGATTATAAAGGGGGACGAATGGTCCCCATTGATTTTAATTGTTGCAGTCGGTTCTTCATACAGTGCCCCGATTCTCTGTATCATCCTAGTGCCCAGACCCAAATGCCTTAATGTTTTCATCATGAGCCCCCAGTCTACCCTGTCAAATGCTTTTTCGGCATCAATTGACAGGAATAGACCTGGGGGCCCGTGAGTTTTCGTTTTTGCAGCAAAAGGAGTGTCCTGACTCCGTTATCGCGCCCCTCCCTTCCTGGAACAAAACCTACCTGGTCCGGATGGACCCACTCTTTCATTTTGTCCCTTAGTCTATTAGCAAGGACTTTTGCATAGAGCTTTGTGTCGAAGTTCAGGAGGGAGATTGGTCTGTAGCTTGAACATAACATTTTATCTTTACCTTCTTTTAAAATTATAGTTATCTGTGCTCTCTGTGCTTCTGGGCTTAACCCATATTCTACACCAAGTCCGTTCATATATGTACAAAGCCTAGGTATAAGGATATCTCCAAATTTCTTTAGATATTTGATCGAGAATCCATCTGGACCTGGGCTTTTCCCTATTGGTGATTCTGAAATGGCTTTTGCGACTTCCTGCTCTGTAATGGGACGTTCTAGATCTTCTCTGTCGTTTAATGTTAGCTGGGGGATATCTTTTTTTTTTTTTTTTTCAAAACTCTTTATTCCAAATTTTTCATTACATAATAATTTACATTATACATTTTTATATACTTTTACATTTCTTTATATAATACAAATCATAGTTACATTTGCTCCTTCCTTTCATTCCTTCCTCTCTCACCCTCTATGGTCACTTAATACTGTATTTTCAACTATTCCTCTATCCGTTGATAGCCATATTCTATTCCATTTTGCCCATATTTTTTCATACCTTCGCCCATTTCCCCTTTGTTCATACATTATTTTTTCATAGGGTAGGACCTGATTTACTGCTCTCACCCACTGGGTTACTGTCGGGGGATATGGCTGAATCCATTTTTCTATTATTTGTTTTCTTGCCAGGAACAATACCTCCCTTAAGAAGGTATTATTATCTCTATTATCTCTCTCTTCCCTCAATATCCCCAACAAACATAATTCCATCGTAGCTATAAAAGGTTTATTCAGGACTCTTCCTATTTTCCTAGCTACTTGTTGCCAGTATTTTCCTATTTTACCACAGTACCACATTACATGAAGGAAGTCTGCTCCCCCCTGCCCGCATCTAGTACATCTTGGTTCAGTCATCCTCCCCATTTTATACAATCTATTTGGAGCCAAGTATGTCTGATGTATTATATTCATCTGTATTATCCTGTTGTTCATTGCAGGGGATACCTTCCAGTGAGAATTACAGGCTTCATCCCATTCATGATCGCTCATGTCTGGGATAGCCTCCTGCCATTTATCCCTTATTTTCAGTGGTTCGCCTTCTATTTTCTTCTGTAACAGGTGTGTGTAAATCTTTGCTATCAATCCCTTAGGTCCCTGTGATCTCAGGATCCCTATAAGGGGATATTTGGATATTTTTATTTCCTCTCTTCTAAACTGTGTCTGTAGCACCTGCCTCAGCTGAAGGTATCTGTAAAACTGTTTACTCAGTAAATTATATTGTTTGCACAGGTTTTCATAGGTTAGTATTACATTTTTGTCATATAGCTGACCAAAAGTTGTTATCTTATTCTGCTTCCAAAATTTACTGTCCTCAAAGGCTTCCAGTTGTTCAAATTTTGGGTTGTTCCAAAGCGCAGTTTCTGTTGGGATTCCAACAAATCCCGTCAGTTTCTTAGCCTCTCTCCATACTGTCCTTGCCAGTTTCAAGAGGGGAATTTTTACTCCCACTCTCCTCAGGTCTTTTAATTCTAGTCCCGTCATTAAGTCATCTATTTGCATTTTGCTAAGGAGATATTCCTCTATCCTTGTTATTTTTTCCTGTCCTACCCATGATCTTAGATGTTTCAGTTGTCCTGCCAAATAGTATAAATATAAATCCGGGAGGGCCAGTCCAGCTTCTGTCTTTGGTCTTTGTAATTTATTAAATTTTAATTTACATCTTCCATATGCCCAAATGAACCGAGTCATCTGCGAGTTTAATTTTTTAAATATCTGTTTTGGTATTTTTACTGGGGAATGTGCAAATACATATAAACACTTGGGTAGTATAATAGATTTTATCAGGTGAATTCTGCCTGCCATTGATATTGGTAGCTTTATCCATATTTCCAATTTTCTCTTTACATATTCTACTAGTGGGAGTATATTAGCTTCCATCTCATCTTCATGTTTCAACGTTATGTTTACTCCTAAATATTTAAAGACTTCTACTATTTTTAATGGGGTCTGGGCTCTCCTTTCATTACCTGTTCCCAGAGGCATTAATGCGGATTTTTGCCAATTTATTTTTAACCCTGAGAACCTCCCGTATGTTTCTATTATTCTCATTGCTTCTGTCAGAGATGCTTGCGCATCTCCCATATACAATATAATATCGTCCGCATATAAGCCTATGTGTTCGGTTTTTTCTCCTACTTTAATCCCTTTGTATTTGTCTGATTGTCTGAATCTATTTGCCAGTGCCTCAATTGCCAGAGCGAATAATTGCGGTGACATTGGGCAGCCCTGTCTTGTTCCTCTATATAGTTTTATTGTAGGGGATAATATACAGTTTATTAGTAAATTGGAGCATGGTTGTTTATAGATTATCCTCACCCATTTTCTAAATTTTTCCCCAAATCCATTCCTTTCCAAGACTGTCTGCAGAAATTCCCATTCTATAGAGTCAAATGCCTTGGCTGTATCCAGCGATGCCAAGGCACTTGTTTCTGGGATAAACTCTCTCATTTGTGTCATATATTGCGTCCTTCTAATATTAATTGATGTGGATTTCCCTGGCATAAAGCCAGTTTGGTCCTCCGCTATTATAGACAATATTACCTGGTTAAGCCTATTGGCAAGCACTTTTGCCAGTACTTTATAATCTATATTTAATAGCGATATTGGCCTATACGACCCGCACTCAGTTCTATCTTTCTCTGGTTTTGGTATCAATATAACTGTAGCATCATACATGGAAACAGGCATTTCTCCCCTTTGGAACGCCTCTCCATACATTTTGGTCATAACTGGTACCATAATTTCTGCATATCGCTGGTACATTTCCAGTGGTATGCCATCTGGTCCTGGGGACTTACCCTTTCCCAGAGAAAAGATAGCTTCTCGTACTTCCTCTTCCTCTATATCCCTCTCTAACTCCTCTTTTTGTTCCTCTGTTAATTTAAGGAAGTTCAAGTCCTTCAGATATTCCTCTATCTCTTCTCGTGTACATGTCAATGTTGATGTATACATATTAATATAATATTTTTGGAATATCTCAAGTATCTCATCTAATGTGTTTACCGTCTCACCTTTTTCGTTTTTCACCTCTGATATTGCTAGTGATGGGGTTTGTCGTTTTATCATAAAATTCAGCATCTTATTAAATTGTTGTCCTTGTTCAAAGTTTTTTTTGTGCATGTTGGAGTTTCTTACGCTTTGCGTTAATTATTAGTTGGTTCTTATATTGCCTTGATGAGGCTGCCCATCTTATTTGGTTTGTATTTGAGGGGTCCCCTATAAACCTATTTTCTGCCTGTGCACAAAGTTGTTCCAATTCCTCCTCTTCCTGTCTATTAGTGCGTTTAATGTATGATATTGTTGATCTTGTTATCCCCCTCAAATATGCCTTAAATGTATCCCAGAGTACTCCATCTATTTTCCTGTTGCCATGTGCTTCCAGGAACATTCCCATTTGCTCTGGAATTCTATCATTTAATCCTATCTGGGTTAACCATTGAGCCTGTATCCTATAACCCGGTTTTATTCTTTTTGGGCCTATTTTTAGCTCAAAGGTTAATCCAGAATGATCAGACACCCCTCTTGTCATGTACGCCACAGACTGAACCATTGGCAGGATCTTTTCGTTCCCCATTGCCATATCTATTCTAGACATGCGCCCTCTCCCTGGCGCATGCCATGAGTAAGCCCGGGTCCCAGGGTTTCTTATCCTCCACAGGTCAGCCCATCCTACCTCATTCATAAATTTCTCCAACGCCTTCGGCCCTTCCCCTCCTTTATGGTTACTTCTTCCGAGCCTATCTAGTTTTGGGTCTAAGCACATATTGAAATCTCCCATACATACGACATGTGCCTCTGGATATTCTGACATAAATATTACTGCCTCTTTCAGTACTCGCATTGTAGCTGGAGGGGGGTTATAGATCCCCATAATTACAACAGGCATTGCATGCACCAGTGCAAAGACAAAGACATATCTTCCATCGGGATCTCTTTTTTCTCTAATACACTCCCATGTTACCCCTCGATGAACCAAAAGAGAGACCCCTCTTGAATATGTAGTATGACATGAGTGGCTTGACCATTGTATCCAAGGTTTTTCTAGGTACTTCAATCTTTCTTTAGTCATATGTGTTTCTTGGATACAAATGATCTTTGCCTGCACCTTGTTAATTTCTGAAAAAACCTGTGTTCGTTTTAATTGCGTTCCCATACCTCTCACATTCCATGACAAAAATATGTGTTGATTACTCATGTCTAATATATTTTATTTTAGCCATTATTCCCCCGAAAAACAAAAGAAGAGGAAAAATAAATCGTATGTCTCTTTTTCCTTTCTGTGACCGTTCTCTTTTCTACCACTCTCCTCTCATTCATCCCTTCCATTCCATTCATCCATACCATTTTTTTTAGGGCATTACCGACATATTGCATTTTTGCTGTTATATAGGTAATTAATTTCGATTTCAGCCTGTTTGCACCTACCCTTTTCCCGCTTAGTCCTAAATATAAGGGGCGAGGGGGGAGCCGCCCGGGGGGGGGGGGAGAGGGCATCCCCTCCTTTCACCCTCTCCCTCCCCTTCACATTTAAGAAAGAAAAAAAAAAAAAAAAGAAAGGGGAAAAAATAAAAAAAATAAATAAAAAGCCACAAAAAAACGCAACATCACACAGCAAAAACGAAAAAAAGGAAAAAAAAAATAATAAATGTATATATTTTTCCTGTTCTCTCCCTTCCCCCACCTCCCTCCCTCCACCTCCCTTCCTCCTTCCTTGTGCACAACTCTATTTTGTTATCTGTTCATTCCCCATCCCTCCCCCCTTCCCCCGTTTATCTGCATTTATAGTGTTTATAATGTGACTCTTGGCCTTACTTAAAAAAAAAAAAAAAAAAAAAAAACACAAAAAAAATGGAAAAGGTGAAGGGGAAAACTTCCTCTCCCTCTTCCTTCTCCTCCCTTTATAACTAGTGCCTATTTTAATGTGTTTCACTGTGCGTCTAATTCCGTTTTGCTATTTATACACACGCCATCACCCACCATTTGCCCCCCCCTCCTCCCCATCCCTCCCGTTCCCCTATCAAATGGACACCCAAATAAATTTTTACGTTTTACCTTTTCCCATTTCTCCCCTCAAGAGAGAAAAAAAAAAAATGAGAAGGAAAGAAAAGGAAAAAAAAAAAAAAAAAAAGCAAACACATCAGGAAAAAAAAAAAAAAAAAGAAACCAAACCAGTAAATTATTAAAACTTCCTCCCTTAACCTAAGGGAGGAATATAAAAAAAAAAAAAAAAAAAAAGAAAATAAACACAAATCTAAAAGTAGGGAGAGTGTGCCTCTCATCCCCCCCCCCTCCGCCCCCTCCCCCAAAGTCCCAACATTCTTGGTGTCTCATATCTTTTCAGGGCTTCTCTGTTTCTCCTATCGAGGCATAGGCCTGGTTGTTCCCAGCCAGTCTTTAGCTTGTTCAGGTGTACTGAAAAACAAAGTCTTTCCCCCTTCCTCCACTCTCAATCGTGCTGGGTATGCCATAGAATATTCAATTCCTGCCTCTCTCATTTTTTGTTTTATTTCATAAAATGTTGCCCGTTGTTTTTGCAGCTCCAGAGAAAAATCTGGAAATATTGATATTTTGCTGTTTTCATAGCGAATCTCTCCTTTTTGTCTTGCTTTCCGCAGAATTGTGTCTCTGTCTCTGCAGTTTAGTAATCGTGCCAGCAGGGGTCTAGGGGGAAACCCTGGTTTAGGTGTTGCTGCCGGGACCCTATGCGCTCTCTCCACTGCATATGCTGCTGATACCTCCATATCTGGGAATACATTTTTCAGCCATTTTTCTATAAAGTCACCAGGATTAAACCCTTCTGCCTTTTCTGGTAAACCGATTATTCTTAGGTTATTGCGGCGCATACGGTTCTCAAAATCATCAGATTTTTGATGCCACAGAGTAATCTGTTTTTCTATTGAAGCTATCTTTTTGGGCATAGGGGTGACAGTATCTTCCAATAAAGCAGTCCTATTTTCCATTTCCATCATTCTCTCTCTTATGTTCTGCATATCATGCTTAATCAGTCCTATATCATTTATAATTTCATCCATTTTACCTGTTAGGGCTGCATTACTCGATTGGATGGCCTCCATTATCTGGGAGTTCATCTGTTCCAGGGTCAGTTTGGAGTGTTTCTCCTGTTTTTCTGCAGCTTTTCCGGTCTGCGGCATGGGCGTGTTGAGCTTCTGGATATCCAGCGCTGATGGTCCACCACTCCGTGTCTGCGGGGGGCTCCGCCCGCCGTCTTGCTTATCCGTTCGAGCAAATTCTTTAAGACGATCGGCCGCCGACTGCTTACTGTTACTCATCGCTCCGGGCGATCGTTTTCGCGGGTTTCAAGTCTCGTTAGCAGAGGTCAGTCAGGATTCCATAGAAGACTCGGGCACCACTAAGCGATCGTTTTTGCGGGCTTAGGGTCTCGGTAGCAGAGTTTATTCAGGATTCTTTCGGAGACTCAGGCTGATCTCAAACCTCCCGCTGTTCACATCTGAACGCCGCGTCCGACCGTCACATCCGGTCGCGTCGGCGGAAGCGGAAGTCAGGCCCCTAGCTGGGGGATATCTGATTTATCAAGGAACTGTTTTATTTTGGTTGCTTTACCTTTTTCTACATTCCCTTTCTTGACATCATATAGTGTGCTATAATAATTTCGGAAGACATCAGCTATCTCATCTGTCTTGGAGACCACTTCTCCTTGCTTATTTCGGATTTTTTCAATGTAATTTCTTGACTTTTCTTTCCTCAGAGACTTTGCCATATATTTCCCAATTTTATTAGCTCCCAGGTATTTCTCTTTCAGAATTTTATTAAAGACCCTTTTTGTATCTTGTGTTAATGAATCTTTCTGTTCTTCTCTTTTGTATATTAATTGATGAAATATTTCTTGGTGCCGCCCCTCTGGTTTTTTATGCAACTGTTCTAATCTATATATTTCCTCTGTTAAGTGTTTGATTTCCCTTACTCTCAACTTTTTTCCCCGGCCCCCATGGATATAAAGATGCCTCTTATGTATGCCTTATGCGTCTCCCAGAGTGTAGCACTTGAGATATCCTTTGTGTCGTTGGTTTCAAAAAAATGCGTCAACTCCTCGTGTATTTTCTCTACATCTTGGTTTTCGTTGAGAAGGGTCTCATTTAATTGCCAATTGAAGGCTGGTCTTTGTATTTTAAATTCTTCTATGGTCATCATAACTGGGGAATGGTCTGAGAGGGTAGTAATTCCTATCTCAACATCTGTTACTTTAGTCAGTGTGTAATGGTCTACCAAAAAATAATCGATACGTGTGTACGTCCCATGCACGGGGGAGAAGAAGGTGTAGTCCCGTCCTTTTGGGTGGAGAGCTCTCCATACATCAACCAATTGATTTTGGTGCATTTTTTTTTCAATATTTTAAGGGACCCCCCTCCCGTCCCCCGTGCACCAGACGTGCTATCCTCTTGTAGGTTCAAACACAGGTTGAAATCTCCCGCCATTATTACAATCCCCCTCCTAAACTGCGCAAGGGTACCTATCATTCTTTTTAAGTATTCTATTGGCCTTTTGTTTGGGGCATAGATATTGCACAAGGTATATTCTATTTCTCCTATATGCCCCCTTACAAAAAGATATCTCCCCTCCGGGTCCGTTAGCCTGTTTTCTACTTTAAATCGCACATCCTTTGAGAGCCCTATTGCAACCCCCTTAGCTTTATTAGTCGTTGAGTCCGCATAAAACCATGTAGGATGATCCTTAGAGTAAAGTCTTACATTAGCCCCTTGGAATATGTGAGTCTCTTGGAGGAAGACTATATCTGCGTGATGATATTTTAGCTCTTTTAGAATCTTATGCCTTTTGGCTGGTATGTTCAAGCCTCGTACATTATATGTTAAAAACTTGATCTAGTTCCTTCTTTATCCTTTCTTTGCCGAAAGATGAGAGGTATTGCTCCCCTCCCGCCCCTCCCTACATCACTCCCGCCCACTCCGACACCCTCCCACCCCCCCTTCCTCTCCCCCTCTTCCCCCCCCCTCCCGGTCAATTCTGACCACTAGACTGTGGGTTGAGACAAACCTCATCCCAGCCCTAGGTCTTCCTTCCTCGAGGTGTGGCTCTAAGCCCACCCAGCACTCTGCGCCCCTCCCACGGGCTATTCCCAGGAGGGGAGTGGAGTGCGTATGCTGGCCAAGCTCTCCTCCCTCAATCACCCGAGATCCCCTCCCCCATTCCACTCTCACTCCCGAGAAAAAAAAAAAAAAAAAACAGGAAAACGAAAAGAAAAAAAAAAAAAAGGGGGGCCCATCATTTCTGAGGGCATCTCTAACCCAACCCTTCTGTTTGTGACCATTCAGGGATTTCAATCTCTTGTAGATCTAGCTTCTTGCAAAATTCTGGCAATTCTTCTGGGAATGTAAGTTTCGCAGACTTGCCCTCTCTGTAGCCTATTAGACAGGCCGGGAAGCCCCAGGTATATTTCACATTTTCTGCTCTCATTTGGTTTAATAATGGTCGAAGCAATCGCCTCCTGGCCAACGTCTCCGGGGCCAGGTCTACATAGATTTGTAGTTCTGTCCCATTAATTTTTAATGGGGGCTTTCCTCTAAGGTTTGTTTTGATTCTTTTTGAGCAATGATGGAGATTGGAGTGCTGTCTTGGAAAGCCCAATATATTCTATGGTACAAGGTGGATCTGGCTGGGTCCCAAGGCGGAGAGAAATACCTAAATTTAAGGGGCCCAATTGGACCTATATAAACACATAGGTCATCTCCTGATGTGAGCAGTTGCTGCATGTGGAGAAGGAGAGCACATGGTGATCCGAGTTCAGTTATCACTTTGTGCGGTGGAAAGAGGAGGATATTCTATTTGTGGACTATATTGATATTTAAGACTAGTTTGTTTGTGTTGAATATTGCATAGTGGGAAATAGATTTGAGTTTTTCTCCATATAATTTAAGGGGGGGGGGGGGAACTAACCGAAGTGGAGGGTCCAGGAGTGCCAGAAGGGGACCCAAGGAAAGAAGGATTGAGGATTGAGGCTGCTCTGTGCAAAACCATTGCACAGAGCAGGTAAGTATAACATGTTTGTTATTTTTGTTTTTAAAAAAAATGAATGTTTATAATCACTTTAATGATACTCATTCGCTGTTGTTGAGTACTGAATAGTGGGGGATAGTGTGGAGGTTTCCACCACTATTCATAATTTAACCACTTTAAAACCAGGCCTTTTTCTGACATCTGTTATTTACAAGTAAAAATCTGTATTTTTTGCTAAAAAATTACTTAGAACAAACATTATATATATTTTTTTTTAGCAGAGACCCTAGAGAATAAAATGGCGTCCGGTGCAATATTTTATGTCACACTATTTGCGCAGTGGTCTTTAAAATGCATTTTTTTGGGGGAAAAAATACACTTTAACGAATTAGAAAATCCTCCGTTGGGATTACTTTTATCGGACAGACGGCCACCTAATGAAAAAAAAAAAAAAACAGGATTATGGCAGCTAGTTGCTGCCATAACTCCGGTATTTAACGTCAAAGTTAAACATAAACGTCAAAGTTAAACATAAACGTACAACTAGACCGCTGTGGGTGCAGGCAGGGACAGGGAGCTCATCCTAGCTCCAAGCTGCAGCAAAGTCAAGGGAAAAGATCCATATGCCACACATCATAAAGCAGACCCATGTGCATGAAATGAAATGAATTGCAGCCTCAGCCCATACTCCAGTCAGGCCAAGCCCCCAATGAGTCTGCAGAAGCCCAGCATAGCACCCGCGATCTGCTAATTGCTAAGGCAATGCTCTTTAAGCTTCGTATTTAGAATTTTCTTTCAAAAGGTGCCATTAATTAACCACTTACCGCAAACCGCCATAGCTGTACATCGGTACTTTGATGTAGAATACCGGGGTTATGGCAGCAGCTACCATAACCCCGGTATTTTCTGGAACGGCAGGCGTTCCACTTTCAGGTAAAAGTGGTCTCCGCTGTGCATTCACCGCAAGATCACTTTTATCGGCGGCGGGCGAGGTGTCCACCCTCCTCCTGCCACATTCCGGTTGTCGGTGGTGGAGACGATTCGATCCTTTCCCCCCTCCTTTCGACTCAATGACGTTGGATGACGGAAGCAATGTCAATAGTCACTTCCGCCCAACGGCCTTAAAAGGGGGAAAAAAAATGTTATTAAAAAAAATAAAGACTTTTTTTATTGCATTTAAGTGTAAATGTGAGATTTAGGTATTTTTGACCCCAGATCTCACACTTAAGAGGTCCTGTCATGCTTTAATAGGAATAAAAGTGACCCAACATTTTTTTTTTTTTTTTTAAGGACAGTGTAAAAATGTAAAAAAAAAAGTAAAATTAATAATAATATATATATTTTTTAAAGCATCCCGTCCCGCCGTGCAAAAGTGAATGCATACGTAAGTCGCACCCGCATATGTAAACTGTGTTCAAACCACACATGTGAGGTACCACTGTGATCGGTAGAGCGAGAGCAATAATTCTAGCAAAAGACCCCTCTGTAACTCAAAACTGGTAACCTGTAGAAATTTTTAAACGTCGCCTAAAGAGATTTTTAAGGGTCAGAGTTTGTCACCATTCCACAAGCGGGTGCAATATTGAAGAATGACATGTTGATATTAAGGATGAGCTCCGGCGCGTTCGCATAGGGCCCGCCAGGATGTCTGCAGCGGCGCATCGAGAAAATGTCTCACTGCCTGTGATTAGCGCTCTGCAGTGCCGACTTCCAGGAGGGCTCTGCACGTGCCATATGCCGTATGATATAAATTCTCAGGGTAACATAATCTTTCACAGTATAAAAAAATTTGGGCTAACTTTACTGTTTTCTTATTTTTTTATTAAAAAAAGTGTTTTTTTTTTCCTAAAAAAAAAAATCATTTGTAAGACCGCTACGCAAATACGGTGTGACAAAGTATTGCAACGACTGCCATTTTATTCTCTAGGTTGTCTGAAAAAAAAAATATATATATATATATATATATTTAAATATATATATAATGTTTGGGTGTTCTAAGTCATTTTATAGCAATAAAACCTGGTTTTAACTTGTAAACAACAAGTTTAAAAAAATAGGCCTGGTCCTTAAATGGTTAAAAGGTAGATGTTATTATCTAGAAACAGGATGGGCAGTGTAAAAATTGTAGAACCGCCCTGTTTATCCTTGATGTCAGGAATGCCTTGTAAATGTTAATCCTCTGATTTACATACCGTATATACTCGAGTATAGGCCGACCGAATATAAGCCGAGGCACCTAATTTTACCACAAACAACTGGGAAAACTTATTGACTCGAGTATAAGCCTAGGGTGAGAAATGCGCAGCTACTGTAAGTGGAAAAGAGGGTCAACGATGCCCATTTGCAGCCTCACTGTGCCCATGCAGATGGACACAGTTGACCGATTTGGGGCCCTGTATCTCAGGGTCACTTAGTGCTAGGAACCCCATCTTTAGATATGTTGTAGTGCTAATTCCACTGGGTTGGAATACAACATTTGGGGTTCCTAGCACCAAGTGTCCCCGAGATATGGGGCCCCAAATTCGGGTCAGAAAATCTCTAGCACTTTTCTGCAGCAGAGAATGACATTTTCTGAACCGACTTTGGGGCCCTGTATCTCGGGGCCACTTAGTGCTAGGAACCCCATCTTTGGATATGTTGTAGTGCTAGTTCAACTGGGTTTGAATGCCAAATTTGGGGTTCCTAGCTCCAAGTGTCCCCGAGATATGGGGCCCCAAATTCGGGTCAGAAAATGTCAAGCACTTTTCTGCAGCAGAGAATGACATTTTCCGAACCGACTTTGGGGCCCCGTATCTCGGGGCCACTTAGTGCTAGGAACCCCATCTTTGGATATGTTATAGTGCTAGGTCCACTTGGTTAGCAGACCAAATTTGGGACTCCTAGACCCAAGTGGCCCCGAGATACGGGGCCCCAAAGTCGGGTCGGAAATTTTTTTTTTTGCTGCAGAAAAGTGCTTGACTCGAGTATAAGCCGAGGGGGCACTTTCAGCACAAAAAAAATGTGCTGAAAAACTCGGCTTATACTCGAGTATATACGGTATCTAAAGGTGTGAATTGTCAAAACACCACAGTAGAGATTACACTATAGAGATCCTGCGCTTGATCAAATAGTGTCATTTTGCTAATCCTGGCAGCTACTTGCGCCGTATATCCCCTTTTATCAGAAGAGTTAACATTTATCAACCAAAAAACTGAAATCAGGTGCTGCGCTACCCACATATCAACAGTGTACACTCATATACAGACAACAAATGTTTGTGACTCTGTGACAATATGAAAGCAAATAAAATAAAACTTCTCATTATACAGGCAAACTTTCAGTGCAAAAAAATATGCACAAAAAAATAAAAATTATATATATATATATATATATATATATATATATACTTATCAAAATCCATTGTGCAAAAGTCCTTCAAAAATATCATTGTTCAAAACATGCTGTGAACCAAAAAATGTCTCAAGTTATTCAGTTTCTTCTCCAAAGATGTAATGTGATGAATTGCAATATATCTCCTCCCAAAACAACCTTGTGCTCTCCCAAACTATGCACACACTTGAATCCAATGACCCTCTTAACCACTTCAGCCCCGCAATATTTTACCCCCTTGCCATGTCACAAGCTATCGCGGGAGCCCGACGAACTAGCACCGGCTGCGGGGGTGAGCAGCGGACGCGCGCGCCTCAGGTGGCGTGCACCCCTAGTGACCGTCTAAGGAAGCGATGTACCATAACATTGATTCGCCCGCCCGTGGCATTCTGCGGCGGCTGGTCGGAAAGCGGTTAAAGCATTACTAAAGTTTCCCAATAAAAGAAAAAATCACCCTGCAAGGTAATATAATTTGCTCGTGTGCATCACATACTAGCACATTATGAGATCAGGGCAGCCATCAGAAATGTTGGGGCCCCTTACACAGCTTTAGATCTGGGACCACAAACATTCTTCAAGGCCCGCCCACTGGCTGTCCCACCGAATCCACCCACTGGCCATCCCACCAAATCATTCAATGCACCCAATTTTATTTTAATACTCTTACAACCTAATATATCCTCCATCCCATGTCCTCCTCCTTCTCCATCCCATGTGCTCCTGTTCCTCTTCCAGTCCCATCCCCATGTCCTCCTCCTTCTCCATCCCATGTGCTCCTGTTCCTCTTCCAGTCCCATCCCCATGTCCTCCTCCTTCTCCATCCCATGTGCTCCTGTTCCTCTTCCAGTCCCATCCCCATGTCCTCCTCCTTCTCCATCCCATGTGCTCCTGTTCCTCTTCCAGTCCCATCCCCATGTCCTCCTGCTCCTCCAGTCCCATATCCTCTATCCCACATTCTCCTCCTTCTGCAGTCCCATCTTCGCCATCCCATGTCTTGTTTCTCCAGTCCCATCTCCTCCATCCCATGTCCTCTTCCTTCTTCATTCCCATCTCCTCCATCCCATGTCCTCTTCCTTCTCCATTCCCATCTCCTCCATCCCATGTCCTCTTCCTTCTTCATTCCCATCTCCTCCATCCCATGTCCTCTTCCTTCTTCATTCCCATCTCCTCCATCCCATGTCCTCTTCCTTCTCCATTCCCATCTCCTCCATCCCATGTCCTCTTCCTTCTTCATTCCCATCTCCTCCATCCCATGTCCTCTTCCTTCTCCATTCCCATCTCCTCCATCCCATGTCCTCTTCCTTCTCCATTCCCATCTCCTCCATCCCATGTCCTCTTCCTTCTTCATTCCCATCTCCTCCATCCCATGTCCTCCTGTTCCTCCAGGTCTATCTCCTCCATCCCACATCCTCCTCCTTCTGCAGTCCCATCTTCACCATCCCATGTCTTGTTTCTCCAGTCCCATCTCCTCCATCCCATGTCCTCTTCCTTCTCATCTCCTCCATCCCATGTCCTCTTCCTTCTCATCTCCTCCATCCCATGTCCTCTTCCTTCTTCATTCCCATCTCCTCCATCCCATGTCCTCTTCCTTCTTCATTCCCATCTCATCCATCCCATGTCCTCTTCCTTCTTCATTCCCATCTCATCCATCCCATGTCCTCTTCCTTCTTCATTCCTATCTCCTCCATCCCATGTCTTCTTCCTTCTCCATTCCCATTTCCTCCATCCCATGTCCTCTTCCTTCTTCATTCCCATTTCCTCCATCCCATGTCCTCTTCCTTCTCCATTCCCATCTCCTCCATCCCATGTCCTCTTCCTTCTTCGTTCCCATCTCCTCCATCCCATGTCCTCTTCCTTCTCCATTCCCATTTCCTCCATCCCATGTCCTCTTCCTTTTTCATTTCCATCTCCTCCATCCCATGTCCTCCTGTTCCTCCAGTTTCATATCCTCCTTCCCACATCCTCCTCCTTCTGCAGTCCCATCTTCACCATCCCATGTCTTTTTCCTCCTCCATCCCATGTCCTCCTCTTCCTCCATCCCATGTCCTCCTCTTCCTCCATCCCATGTCCTCTTCCTTCTTCATTCCCATTTCCTCCATCCCATGTCCTCTTCCTTCTCCATTCCCATCTCCTCCATCCCATGTCCTCTTCCTTCTTCATTCCCATCTCCTCCATCCCATGTCCTCTTCCTTCTCCATTCCCATTTCCTCCATCCCATGTCCTCTTCCTTCTTCATTTCCATCTCCTCCATCCCATGTCCTCCTGTTCCTCAAGTTTCATATCCTCCTTCCCACATCCTCCTCCTTCTGCAGTCCCATCTTCACCATCCCATGTCTTTTTCCTCCTCCATCCCATGTCCTCCTCTTCCTCCATCCCATGTCCTCCTCTTCCTCCATCCCATGTCATCCTTCTCCAGTCTCATCTCCCCTCTATGTCGGTCATCTCTCGCAGTGTCCTCCCTCTGTAGTCCTTCTATCTCTTCTCTGCCCTCAGTACAGCCCAGATCCAGTCCAGTGTAATCTCTCCAGTATGTAGAGAAGATTGTTGTGCTCATCTACTAATATATACAATACATAATACAAAATTGGTACTCAAAGAAAACATCCTCTTGTTATAAGATGTAAATATATATCTATAGCATTATAATTGGGATTTTATGTGATAGACCAACACAAAGTGGCACGTAATTGTGAAGTGTAAGGAAAATTATAAGTGTTTTTCAAAAGGTTTTACAAATAAATATGTGAAAAGTGTGGTGTGTATTTGTATTCAGTCCCCTTTCCTCTGATACCCCTAACTAAACTCTAGTGGAACCAATTGCCTTCAGAAGTCACCTAATTAGAAAATAGAGTCCACCTGTGTGTAATTTAATCTCAGTATAAATAAAGCTGTTCTGTGAAGCTCTCAGTGGTTTCATAGTTTCATAGTTAGTAAGGTTGAATAAAGACATCAGTCCACCCAGTTCAACCTGAGTGTCTACAATTGTCCCTATCCCTGTACATTGCACACTCATTGTGCATTAATTATTTTTGACCCCTACATTCTGTGCAGAACACTCACAATTTGGCCACATGCACTGTTCACCATGGCGCGCTATGTGAGCCACATTACTGCTCTCTTTTGGGCCACCAAAAGTGTCCCAGGTCTTTTACAATCTTATAAGGTATACGCCAAAAAAAAAGGTGTTCAGGTTTGGCTTGAGAAAAAGGTGGCAACCCTACATACACCGCCGGTGCAGTGTATGTATTTAGAAGCAATGACACTGCTGCTGTCCCCACAGTGGCAAGTATACCCCCCTCCACTTACCCTGTGCCCTCAGTCCGCCCCTGGTCAGAATGGAGGAGCCTAGGCTCCATCAGCTAGGTGTGCTGTTGTGATAAGCAGCCGGCACCTGTCGCAGAGTGCTTCATTGCGGCACCGGTCCTCAGAAGATATGCGGGGAAGGTGCCCAGAGAAGTGATCCCCTACGGACGCCTGGGCCCCATACAGGTGTATGGGCTGCAGTGGCATTGCTAGGGGGTGGCTTTTGGGGCTATAGCCCCGAATCTGTTGACCATAGCCCCGAGTCTCTCAAAGATGGCCGTGGTCGTGGTCTTCCTGCAGCCGGTCCACAAGTGTGGCAGGCAGCACCAGAGAGCGTGCAGGCAGCACGGGAGAGCCGGGCAGATGATAGAGCAGAGAGATGACATCATCTCTCACCGCCCGCCCTGCATCACCGCTGTTTCACTCTTACTGTGCAGCCACGGGCAGCAGAGAGATGACATCATCTCTCACTGCCTCCCCTCTCTCTGGTGACCCTGATGTAAGGAGGGGCTCTCTGGGTACTCTGAGGTAAGGAGCGGCTCTCTGGGGACTCTAAAGGTAAGGAGCGGCTCTCTGGGGACATTTATGTAAGTGGGAGGCGGCTCTCTGGGGACCCTGATGTAAGGGGAGGCTCTCTGGGGAATCAGATGTAAGGGGGGGCTCTCTGGGGATCCTGATGTAAGGGGGGACTCTCTGGGGACCCTGATGCAAGGGGGACTCTCTGGGGACTCTGATGTAAGAAGGGGCTCTCTGGGGACCCTGATGTAAGTGGGGAAGGCTCTCTGGGGACCCTGGTGTAAGTGGGGGAGGCTCTCTGGGGACCCTGATGTAAGGGGGAGGCTCTCTGGGGACCCTGATGTAAGGGGGGCTCTCTGGGGACCCTGATGTAAGGGGGGCTCTCTGGGGACCCTGATGTAAGGGGGGCTCTCTGGGGACCCTGATGTAAGGGGGGCTCTCTGGGGACCCTGATGTAAGGGGGGCTCTCTGGGGACCCTGATGTAAGGGGGGCTCTCTGGGGACCCTGATGTAAGGGGGGGGACTCTCTGGGGACCCTGATGTAAGGGGGGACTCTCTGGGGACTCTGAGGTAAGGCGCGGCTCTCTGGGGACTCTGAGGTAAGGCGTGGCTCTCTGGGGACCTTGATGTAAGTGGGGGGGCTCTCTGGGGACCCTGATGTAAGTAGGGGGGCTCTCTGGGGACTCTGGTGTAAGGGGAGGCTCTCTGGGGACCCTGGTGTAAGGGGAGGCTCTCTGGGGACTCAGATGTAAGGAGGAGCGCTCTGTGCATCCCGATTTAAGGGGGGGGGGGGGGTCTCTCTGGGGATCCTGATGCAAGGGGGGTTCTCTGGGGACCCTGATGTAAGTGGGGAAGGCTCTCTGGGGACCCTGATGTAAGGGGGGACTCTCTGGGGACCCTGATGTAAGTGGGGAAGGCTCTCTGGGGACCCTGATGTAAGTGGGGAAGGCTCTCTGGGGACCCTGGTGTAAGTGGGGGACTCTCTGGGGACCCTGATGTAAGGGGGGACTCTCTGGGGACCCTGATGCAAGGGGGGCTCTCTAGGGACTCTAAGGTAAGGAGGGGCTCTCTGGGGACCATGATGTAAGTGGGGGAAGCTCTCTGGGGACCCTGATGCAAAGGGGAGGCTCTCTGGGGACTCTGATGTAAGGGGGAGGCTCTCTGGGGACCCTGACGTAATGATAATATATGTAATATACAGTATATATATATATATATATATATATATATATATATATATATATATATATATATATATATACATACACACACACACACACACACACACACACACACACACACATACATACATACACACATATATTATATACATGTGTATGCCCGCCCAAGCATATGACTTTCTTTACTTCGCTGCTGTGGGCTCTAGCCCCAGATCTTTTGTAGCCCTAGCAACACCCCTGAACGCTGCCCTTCACTAATTATTGCAGTTATGAGAGGTGAAACTGTGAAAATTCTGCAGGGCCTCTAAAAAAAAAAAAAAAAAAAAATACGATCTTCCCATACCGGGAGTCGAACCCGGGCCGCCTGGGTGAAAACCAGGAATCCTAACCGCTAGACCATATGGGAGACATGAATAATAAAATGTCAGAACTGTATAAGAGAGTACTGAAAGTGTCTGTACCATGCTATAATAAAATTGCATGTATTGAAATCTTACCTTTTTTTTATTTGCAATTGAAAGGAAGATATTGCTCTCACTCTGGCAAACAGTCTGTGTACTGAAACTAAGCAGGAAATGGTACTGCAAGGCCTAAAGCTGCTTTATTCATCTGACTCCTCCTCCAGCCCTGACAGCAGCATGTGGTGAACATAAAACCTAACTAGAAAATTTGATTGTTCTCACTCCAATGTAAAAAAAATAAAAAATAAAAAACAATGTCTAAACAAGTAACAGACTCTGTAAGAGATAAAGCAAGGAAGGAAGTTCATTGGTAATAGAAAAAAAAATTATTCCTTCGAGCCGGAATTGAACCAGCGACCTAAGGATTACTGATAAACACTCTACAGTCCTCCGCTCTACCAGCTGAGCTATCGAAGGATTACCGATAAAAATGTCATTTGCAATAACTCACCAGAGTAATTAGTATGTACAATACAAGACAGCAAACAATTTAGTACCATTTTTGGGTCCATAGGATGAAGATTATAGGTTAATCTGATTTTAAAGACAACAGATATGAAAGGTAACAAGTAAAAATACATTCACACCAGGTGTATTGAAATGCATTGATCAATACAGGCTCACCAAACAGTTACATATGTACCGCTGCCCCAGCAGGAGCCGCTTAAAGCGGCATTCCACCGACATATTCAATTTTTTTTCTAAGGCAACCACAAAATACACAGGTGTAAATCAGGCCTTACTCATATGCAAAACCAATCTAAGTATTTTTATTAAACCCTAGAAAAAAAAACCCTGCAAGACAAAGGCATAATGAGCTAGTATGCATAGCATACTAGCGCATTATGAATTACTTATCTGAGATCGAAGCCCCTGCAATCGTCCTCGTACCCAGGTATCGCGGGCTCCGGTGCTGCGATTGGCAGGAGCCGCGATAACGTCACTCCCGCACATGTGCACGGAAGCCACCAGTAACGGCACAGTCTAACTGAAGCAATATATACAGTATTTCACAAAAGTGAGTACACCCCTCACATTTTTGTAAATATTTTATTCTATCTTTTCATGTGACAACACTAAAGAAATTAGACTTTGCTACAAAGTAAAGTAGTGAGTGTACAGCTTGTATAACAGTGTAAATTTGCTGTCCCCTCAAAATAACTCAACACACAGCCATTAATGTCTAAACAAAAGTGAGTACACCCCTAAGTGAAAATTTCCAAATTGGGGCCAATTAGCCATTTTCCCTCCCCGGTATCATGTGAATCATTAGTGTTTCAAGGTCCCAGGTGCGAATCGGGAACAGGTGTGTTACATTTTGTGTTATTGCTCTCACTCTCTCATACTGGTCACTGGAAGTTCAACATGGCATCTCCATGGCAAATATCTTTCTGAGGATCTGAAAAAAAGAATTGTTGCTCTACATAAAGATGGCATAGGCTAGAAGAAGATTGCCAAGACCCTGAAACTGAGATGCACGGTGGCCAAGACCATACAGCGCTTTAACAGGACATGTTCCACTCAGAACAGGCCTCGCCATGGTGGACCACAGAAGTTGAGTGCACGTGCTCAGCATCATATCCAGAGGTTGTCTTTGGGAAATAGATGTATGAGTGCTGCCAGCATTGCTGCAGAGGCTGAAGGGGGTGGGGGGTCAGCCTGTCAGTACTTATATGCTGCACACTGCATCAAATTGGTCTGCATGGCTGTCGTCCCAGAAGGAAGCCTCTTCTAAAGATAATGCACAAAAAAGCCTGCAAACAGTTTTCTGAAGACAAGCAGACTAAGGACATGGATTACTGGAACCATGTCCTGTGGTCTGATGAGACCAAGATAAACTTCTTTGGTTCAGATGGTGTGAAGCGTGTGTGGTGGCAACCAGGGGAGGAGTACAAAGACAAGTGGGTCTTGTCTACAGTCAAGCATGGTGATGGGAGTGTCATGGTCTGGGGCTGCATGAGTGCTGCCGGCACTGGGGAGCTACAGTTCATTGAGGGAACCATGAATGCCAACATGTACTGTGAGATAATGAAGCAGAGCATGATCCCCTCCCTTCAGAGACTGGGCCTCAGGGCAGTATTCCAACATGATAACGACCCCAAACACACCTCTAAGACGACCACTGCCTTGTTAAAGAAGCTGAGGGTAAAGGTGAAGGACTGGCCAAGCATGTCTCCAGACCTAAACCCTATTGAGCATCTGTGGGTCATCCTCAAACAGAAGGTGGAGGAGCGCAAGGTCTCTAACATCCACCAGCTCTGTGATGTCGTCATGGAGGAGTGGATGAGGACTCCAGTGGAAACCTGTGAAGCTCTGGTGAACTCCATTCCCAAGAGGGTTAAGGCAGTGCTGGAAAATAATGGTGGCCACACAAAATATTCACACCTTGTGCCCAATTTGGACATTTTCACTTAGGGGTGTACTCACTTTTGTTGCCAGCGGTTTAGACATTAATGGCTGTGTGTTGAGTTATTTTGAGGGGACAGCAAATCTACACTGGTATACAAGCTGTACACTCACTACTTTACATTGTAGCAAAATGTCATTTCTTCAGTGTTGTCACATGAAAAGATATAATAAAATATTTGCAAAAATGTGAGGGGTGTACTCACTTTTGTGAGGATTCCGAAAAAAATGTCTCTTGTTATTCAGTGCTTGTTTCTCCACACTACAGTTTCTTCTTCAAAGGTGTAACGTGATGAACTACAATACACCTCCTCCCAAAACAACCTTGTTCTCCCTTGTGACAACACCCAAACTATGCACTCACTGGAATCCAATGACCCTCTTAACTTAATAAGTGGTCTACAATGCAGGGCTGTGTTTTGGCCTAGGCCAACTAGGCCTAAGCGTCACATAGCGGGGGGTGGCAAAAAAAGCCGCCCCCGCCGCATGAGAGAAAGCTCCCCCACCCGTCTTACGTGGCAGCCTCCCACACACATGCAGCCCACGGCAGCCGGCTTTCTGTAGTGGCGCCGCTGTGTATGGGCCTGCTTGGCAGAGGGTGGGGGGGCCCATACACAGTGGCACAGC
Organism: Lithobates sylvaticus; assembly: GCA_028564925.1. NCBI lineage: Eukaryota > Metazoa > Chordata > Amphibia > Anura > Ranidae > Lithobates > Lithobates sylvaticus. The sequence continues at coordinate 523,160,357 of CM053028.1, forward strand.
TACAGCAAAGCAGCCGCGGGAACCGGGAATCGGGAAGATGGGTGGGGGGGCTTTCTCTCATGCGGAGGGCAGCGTGTGACTCACGCCCCCATAAGCGGCCGGTGACTGGAGGAGGTGGAGCCTCATGCTCTGCCTACCCTCCTCCACACTGTTTTCCTTGAATCTTCTCCTCGGCACCAGGGCGGGGTCTGGTTGTGACGTCAGGAGCAGGAGGAGAGAGAGAGGAGCATGAGGGAAACCCCCAGGACAGCAGCAGGTAAAATTATTGAATAAATTATATCAGTGTTATGGGCACAGTGGCAGCATTTGATGGGCACAGTGTTGGTATTTGATGGGCACAGTGGTGGCATTTGATGGCACAATGGCTACAATTGATGGGCACAGTGGCTGCATTTGAGGGCACAGTGGCTACAATTGATGGGCACAGTGGCTACAATTGATGGGCACAGTGGCAGCATTTGATGGGCACAGTGGCAGCATTTGATGGGCACAGTGGCAGCATTTGATGGGCACAGTGGCAGCATTTGATGGGCACAGTTGCATTTGATGGCACAGTGGCTGCATTTGATGGCACAGTGGCTGCATTTGATGGCACAGTGGCTGCATTTGATGGCACAGTGGCTGCAATTGATGGGCACAGTGGCTGCAATTGATGGGCACAGTGGCTGCATTTAACCACTTGCCGACCAAGCACGTCATATGACGTCCTTGACTTTGAGTGGTGATATCTGAATGATGCGTGCAGCTATTGGCATCATTCAGATATCATTCTTTCCGGCCGGCGATTCTGTGCACCATAAGAACGATCATAGCGGCAGTTCCGCCGCCTGATCGTTCTTATAGGCAGCGGGAGGGGACTTCCCCCCCTCCCGCCGCCATCCGGTGCTTCTCCGGGCTTTCCCGTGCCATCGGGGGCCCGGAGAAAGAATCGCTCGCCGCCGGATGACGAACATAGAGATTTCCGGTGACCAGATGGTCACCAGTCATCTCTATGACCGTCGGAGGCCCGGGCGCGACGTTATGACGTCACGCCCGGTACCCGGAAGTAAACAAAGCCGCGATCGCGGCTGTCAGCATGAGATGAAAATTTTTACCGATCTCATGCTTTCCAGCCTGGAGGAGAGATGTGGGGTCTTATTGACCCCACATCTCTCCATAAAGAGGACCTGTCACATACATTCCTATTACAAGGGATGTTTACATTCCTTGTAATAGGAATAAAAGTGATCCAAAAATTTTTTTTTTTTTTTAAAAAGTGTAAAAATAAAAAAAATTAAGTAAAATAAAAATAAATAAATAATAAAAAAAAAATTAAAACGCCCCTGTAGCTCGCGATCAGAAGCTAACGCACACGCAAGTCCCGCCCGCATATGTAAACGCCGCTCAAACCACACATGTGAGGTATCGCCGCGTGCGTTAGAGCGCGTGCAACAATTCTAGCACTAGACCTCCTCTGTAACTCTAAACTGGTAACCAGTTAAAAATATTAAAGCGTCGCCTATGGATATTATTAAGTACCGAAGTTTGGCGCCATTCCACGGTTGTGCGCAATTTTAAAGCTTGACATGTTCGGTATCTATTTACTCGGCGTAACATCATCTTTCATATTATATAAAAAAATTGGGCTAACTTTACTGTTTTGTTATTTTTTAATTCATGAAACCGTTTTTTTTCCAAAAAAAGGGCGTTTGAAAAATGATTGCGCAAATACCGTGTGAGATAAAAAGTTGCAATGACCGCCATTTTATTCCCTAGGGTGTCTGCTAAAAAAAACGTACTCAATGTTTGGGGGTTCTGAGTAATTTTCTAGCAAAAAAATGATGATGTTTACATGAAGGAAAATAGGCCAAAATAGGCCCGGTAAGCAAGTGGTTAATAGGGCACAGTGGCTGCGTTTGATGGACACAGTGGCTGCAATTGATGGGCACAGTGGCTGCAATTGATGGCTACAGTGGCTGCAATTGATGGGCAC